>VOQZ01000881.1:0-43839 GCA_008079305.1 Phytophthora palmivora
TCCCGATTTTGGACGTCATCTGATCGTGTACAATCCCCGTAAGCCAACAGGGTACCACTTTAAGATGTATATGCTTCGCTGCGCATCCGCATGGGTCGCTGTAAATTTTACGTCTACCCTGTGCTGATCGACTACATGCCGTGGGTTCTTTGATGAGGCTCAGGAACTCGAATTCGAACTCAAAAATATATTTAGTGTTAGCCAACATTTACTTGACGTTGTGAGGCCAATATATGACACTCATCGCATCGTGAATACAGACAACTTTAGACATCAGTGCAGCTCCTACAGGCTTTGCGCTTTGAAAGGTTTATATGGTAGAGGTATTACTCGAAGTAACAATAAGTATTTTCCTCAGCACGTAATGCTTCACAGCAAATAATCAGCGGTGATTATTGTCATGGTGTGTCAGTGGAGCATCATATGCTTGTTGTGTCCTTCTGTGACGGAAATATTGTGCGTGTGGTATCTAATATTACGATGTTGGTCGTGCATCTCGCTGGTGCGTGCAACTTTGTGCGTACAACGCAAGGTCGCACACAGGAGTCACGGTAGCCGAAGACAAAAGGTCGTAGGAGCTAAGGCAAGGTCGAAGCCAGTTTGGTATTTGCACAATCGTCGTGAAGAAAGCGCAGAGGAAAGCGTAGTAGTAGTCGAGGTGCGTGCCACAGTAACGAGATTAAGTTTACTATAGTTGCTACTAAAGCACCACCTGCCCATCTACGTAACAGGGTTGTGAGCCCAAGAAGAGCTGGGCCGCGATGGACACTGCGACCAAGAAGGTGGATGTGCAGTGGAACAAAGTGTTGGGGCCCCCCACTTGCTGGGATGCTCCGTAGCGCACTTTAACGGTTAAATGCAAAAGGAAAAGTGAGATTAAGAATCCATGCCCCTACGCTAGTCCTGTAAAGTAGACACACACAGCTGGTCGCAGCTGGTCGGTGCCCACAGACCGCTGGCCGGAGATCACTTTTCAAAACCCCTCCTCATCGGCAGCGCCGAACAGCAAAAGATTGTCCATCGTTCTCGTTTCCGGTCGATGCATCTCAGTGCAAGCCGACAATTCCCCGCAGGGTGACCTATCTTGGGGCCTCGACTGCCTTGGTCATCAAGTCCGCGGCATGTTTTCGCCTTCGCGGTACTCCGGCTTCAGGACTCCTCTTTTCGTGTTGTCTTGATACGCACATCGATGCGCTTCGCCATCGCGGACGCACCCTCACCCTCCAGCTGCTTGAGAGCAACCTGGTTGGCAACGCGCAGCATCATGGGCACCTCGTGCTTCACGCTCAACTCCCCGAGCAGTTCGCACACACCCAGGATCTCCGTGGTCATCACTGACGCGGTCGTATACTCCACCTCCACCGTCGACAAGGATACGCCTCCTTGCTTCTGGCAAGTCCAGCTGACGAGCATTCCGTCCATCGTGACCAACCCACCCGTGACAGACTTCCGGTCCTCCATGTCAGCTGCGGAGTCCGCGTCGCTGTACGCGACCACTTCAAGCAGCTCTCGTCCGTTCCTCGGTCTCCACGCATTTGGAGCCGCAGCTCCTTTGTGGCGAAGTGGTTCTGCGAAATCGCAAGATCGCAGAAGTCCTCTTGCACACTGCGCCCGAACTGCCGACTAACGGAGGGGGTACTCCCGATCTTCCGTGAAGTTTCTTGATCTCACCTTGTGTACCCGTCGGTGGGACTAGATCGCTCCTCGGGTGATCTCGATTAGACGCGCTTGTTGTCGATCTTGCTGTCTGACAGGACAGCGGGAAAGGTGGCAGCAGCGGGGATACTTCTACTCACTCGCTGCGCCGCGTAGTTATTGAGCTTCGATCTTGGTTGTACTCGATCGATCTTGCCTCGACCAGTGTCGATCTTAGCTCGGGGGGTCTTGTAGTCGGTGTGTGACCTTTATCCAATGGTTCCAATGCGTGCTTGCCGCTTCCTATAGCGGGGTCTTGAGATTTGAGGGTTGACGAACGTCCAGCCAAGCAATCTGGGCGTAGGGGTTCTACTTAGTGTCGATCTTGATCCTGCGTGACGTCGGGAGGGCCAATCTTGTATATCCCTACCCGGAATAGCGAAGAAGAAGGAAAACTTGTGTAGTAGAAGGTAAAAACAACTCTGAATTAATGGTTAACGTCCTATGCTTCCCATCTGTGGCTATCCATACTGCACTGGCTTCATAATACCTATAATAAAGTCAAGATCAATATTTACCTGTCAAGATCGATATCGCGTGGGTACAATCGTCTTGGAAGGGGATGATGGCGCACGCATTCACTTGGTCATTATAGTGAGTGTCACTATATCGAGGATCACCGTAGAGAGGGATTGCTCTTGATCTCGATTGACGGGACGAGATCGAGATCGTAAAACTTCTTATCTGCTTCACCACAACCGTCCCCTGCACGAGTGATAACAGCACAACTGCTTTCGCTCGCTGCACCGCATCTCCTTTCCAGCCTATCCTCCTCCATGGTCCAAGATCAAGCCTCCAATCCTTCATCCATCCTCCAAGATCGACTATGCCACCGGCCAATTGGGCCTACTCGCGGTGGCAGCTGCTGCCGTCGATCCTGACGCGTCCTCCAATTCACCACCTCACCCTCATTCTTCATGTCCGGAATGTCATCGGTTGCATTCCGCGCCGACGGCTCATGTTCATCGATCTCATGTGGATTTACAAGTCGTTCAAGCGTCGCTCCGAGACGTTCAAGCCTCTCTACGAGGTGTGGAGGACATTATCAGTCGTGAGTCGATCTTCCGCCAACTGCAAGATGATCATGAAGATCTTCAACATGCTCACGTAGACTCTCTTCGTCACATGGGCGATCTGCATCGAAAATTGAATCACCTCTCCGATCTCAGGCCATGCCGTTCGGTAATTTTGCCAAGATCGGTATGACGCGCTGATCGAGGCATTGGAGGATTCTAACGCAGAGCTGGTGGAGAGCAAATCCACAGTTGAAGAACTTGAAGAGAAGCTAGACAGGGTCTCTAAGCTTCGGAAAGCTTTCGACGAACTGCAGGCCTCCTCTAAGAGTATGATCTTATGTCTGGAAGACGAGATTGACACTTTGAAGCGCCAGGTCCAGAACCTCCAAGCCCAACTGGCTGCTCTGACCAGTCATCCCGATCTTGGTTCTCCTCTCCTACTGCGCTTGCCCGTCTCTTGTTTAATCAAGATCAGGAGCTGATTGCTGCTCGTCAGCGTGATCAAAACCAAGATCAGTCGCTGCTGGAAGTCCGTCAGCGCCTGAAGGATCAAGATCAAGACTTATCCAAGGCTCAGCAGCGGTGTCAGGCGCTGGAACGGTCGGAAGCTTCGCTGGAGGCGGCGGCTCTCCAACTCCAACGTCAGATCAATGCACAAGATCGACGGATCACCCGACTTCAAGAAGAACGGGACCAGTTCCGGGCAGACTGCCATGAAGCCCAAATCTGAACGAGATCAGGCGGTAGCGAAGACCAATTCCACGTCTGAGCGTCTGGACAAGGCTCGTGCCGAGCTTCGTGCTAGTGGGAACCATGTAAACTCCATGAGAGGCCAACATCTCCCGCTTAGAGCACAACAGGTCGCAGATCTTCAGACTGCTCGTACCCAATGGACCACCCAATTTATGAGCCAGAAGCGGGAGCTTGCTACTCTACGGGTCGAGCACGCTGCTCTCTCAGCTCATTACAAGGACGCTTATAGTCGATTTTGGGCTGTGGGCGCTCCCTCAATCAAGACGTCGCTCTTCCGTCCCGCCCCGGCAAGTCTGACGCGTCCTCGATCTGGGTCGGAATCATCCCCAACTCGATCTCGCAAGACTCGACGGCTCGATCTTTCATCCTCCCATTCTCCTGACGATCTTCCTGATTCTGAGGGTCTGGATCCTGACGTCCCTGAACCTGAACTCCCTGATCTTCCTCCAGAGTCCGAGATCGAGCAAGAAGATGGCTCTCCTGAGCAGGATGATGCAACGATCCTGAGATGTTGGCGGCTTTAGCTAAATCTCGTTTCGTATCTTCGTCGATCCAAGTCGTCGGGAGGAGATCAGGGTGCTTCAGGAACTGCCGGCCATCCTATCGACTTGGGTGGCGAGGGAAGTGATAATATTCCTTCCGACGACCTGTCCGAGCAGTCTCCGGAGGTCGATCCTCCCATGGGTAGCCCTAATTCTGCTCCCGATGACAGTGATCTTGAGTCTAGTGTGCGGGTAGATCACTTCCGGATATTCGACAGTCCTCCGAGGCCACCACCTTGACTCCGCCACACCCCAAGGTTCCAAGATCAGAGTGGATTCCCAGCTTGATCACCAGGCGTCTATTTCGCTCAGCGGACGTCTTCCCTTGGGATGTCGACCGCGTGAGTCACTTGAGCATCTCCACCTTGAACACCAAGGTGTTGGGTCACCTTTTGCTCGGTGTTTCCGAATGGCTATTTCCTGACGTGGTTCCTTCTGCCACACCTTCTCGGATCGAGATCGAGGATTTTGTCACGGCTCTGCTGTGGATGCTCTTATGTCTCTCAATCCTCCACCATGGGCATCTCTGGAATCCACCGAGGGACCCCTCTCTTTCATGGTCGATTTCATGCCTCCTGGTTTTTGTGAGAAGTACTTGGAATATGAGGAGAAGCATCTCCAGGCGCTCTGGGAGTCTAGTCACTTCCTGCCGATCTCAGACGACATGTGTGTTGCGGACGCAGCTTTATCAGCCTACCATGAAGGTCGTCGTCAGCGTCGATCTCGGGCTGGAGCCGCCTGGAAGCAGTTCTTGTTTCGACATCTCATCCCGGCTCTGCGTCAACAGTATTGCGATCTGGATATCTTGCTGGATCCTTTCTTCCTGCATTTCCCCAAGCCGCGTCACCCCAAGATCTGGTATCCGGATGTGTCTGCTGCGTCGTTGGAGGATGCGTTGTCCGCCGTTGATCTTGCGGAACCCTGGCGTCTACAATATCGCCAATCTTCTACGGATCACCCAGCGACGCGTATTCCTCGTCTTCAGGACAAGTTCGTCAACTTGCCACCTTCCTCTCAGCCAGCCTCCAACATAGCAGTGCTTTAATCTCTTAATTAATCCATCCTTCTTCTTCGCGATTTCCTTCTTTTATGCGTCGTTCTTAAGATATTAACGCCTTCGATCTTAGTGACTCATGGTCATCTAGTCGGTTTCACATGTATCATATTCACCACCGTCCACCTGATCTACCGCCGTCCGATAGATCCTCCACCTGTTCCTTCGTGATGTGACCAACTCACTTCACGATCTCGCCTCCTTATGGCTCCTCATGTGATTGCATGACCTCGAATCGATTTCGATTCGTTCGATCTCGCAAATAGTCATACAGTAGAGCTCCACAATTAAGATCGGCTTCATCTACCCATGTCGGTTCGTCATATCCTTTCCAGTGCCACCAAGAATTCGCGCAACGTACGTCCATATCGCGTGCGCTTCCCGATCTCATGTCTACGATCTTCTCAACTTCATATTCGCCGGTATCTAGATCTCGTACCCAGCTGTCTTCAGGTAACAAGGCTTCATCAAAATCGAATCGATCTTGATCTTGTATTGTCAACCGCGTCTTGGGACGGTCTGGGAATTGTCGTACAGGCTTGATTTTAGAGACATGTACCACCGGGAAGTCGGTATTCGGTACCGGCAATCTCAAGACGTACTGCATGTTCTCCAACCAGTTCCAACACACGAAAGGGACCGTGCCACATATGTGCCAGCTTACGCGCATATCCTTCCTTGACTCGATCTAGATACAGCCACACTTGAGTTCCAACTTCGATCTCATGTGGTCGGACCGTTTCATTGTGTCGATCTGACCTTTCTTGGATCGCAACACGTAATCTCTCATTAACCTGCTCGCGTGCTTGCTGATATTGCTTCTGGATACGATATCACCACCGGCGAGGTTCACGATCTCGTCTTCTCGTTGATCCTAATGGTATCATTGCTTCCAACGTAGATCGCGGATCCCAGCCATGTAACAGATAAAATGGGGTATCTCCTCGGACGCGATCTTGGGCAGTATTGAGTGCGAAGGTGAGGCGCTCAGCATATTCGTCCCAATCTCGCTGGTCGATATCCTCCACATACATCTTGACTGCACGTGTCAATGTTCCCACCATCCGTTCGGTTGTACCGTTTGCTTGCGGGCGGTATGCCATTGTTGCTCGCTGTCTCTGTCCCACGATCTTGTTGAACGATCTGAAGAAGTCAGACATAAAACCGGGCTCTCGGTCATGTCGGATAGCCTCGCTTGCACCGAATCGACGGAAAACACATTCTTCGTAATTCTCGGCGACGGTCTGAGCTGTTCGCGATGCACTAGCTCTTGCGATCACATATCCAGTGAATAGATCGATCCAGATCAGCAACTCGGTGTTTCCTTTGTACGATCTTGGTAACGACGGTATGTGATCCATGCCGATAATCTGGAATGGGTACGTAGCTTGCAAATTACCGGGCGATTCCCCGTGGATCGTAGGCCGACCTTTTCCCGTCTCGCAGTCTATGCACTGACCCACGTAGCGTTGCACACTCTGATATAATCCACGCCAATGAAAATGAGCTCTGATCTTGTGGTATGTCCGTCCGATACCTTGGTGGCCACCTTCCAGACTCGAATGATAGTGATGCATAAGATCGTGTTGTAATGTTTCAGGCACTACGAGCTTGGCGACAAGATCGCGATCTTCGTCTGACTGCTTGGTCGGTGGAAAATAAAACAGTAATCCTGACTCATCCGTCTCATAGCGATCTGCAATCTTAGAACAGCTTTTCGCTTCAGTCGACGTAAGATCTTGTACGTCCCCTCGCAGGTAAGCCTTAAGATCGACGATCCATTTCTCCTCGTCTTGAGCTCGGTTAATACGTTCTATCCTCATCCTTTGCACGATCTCTTCTTGTAACACTTGAGGACGGCATTCCTTACGCGATCTTGTGACTGCAGCGATCTTGACTGGGGTTGCATCGTCCTTAGCTATTAGCAACTCATCCAATCTATTGAGAGTCATCAGATCTTGGCGCTCCTCTTCTTTGACAATCACAACTCCACTTTCGCGACGTAATGCGGCACTCGCCAAACTGTCTGCACTTTGATTCCAATCACGCTTCATATGCAAGAACTCATGGGTGGGCCAAGATCGGAGACGTTCAAGTGCTTGCTGTCTTAACAACGTTAACCCCGGGGCCTTGCATTCGATCTCACCCTTCATTTGTCGGATCACAAGATTAGAATCTCCACAGATAATCAGGCGTCCCCTGTCCATATCTGACAGGAGATCGAGGCATAGAAGCAGACCGTGATACTCAGCCTCATTTACCGTAAGATCGAGCTTATACTTCGATGCTGCTGAGATCACTGTCCAGTCTGGTAGACTCCACACTATTCCACTGTATGCTCCGCCACTTCGTTTCACACGTGCAGATCCATCGAAACTAACGACTAACAACCGTTCACCTGGTTCCACTGTTGGGGGTGGCATCGAGATCACTTGTCGTGGTTGCTTCCTGGGAGCGATCGAGGTCAAGATCGAGTCCACTTCTTTACGGGGCGTAATACTTGCCGCGATCACACCCAAGATCTCATCCTCCCCCTTGGTGCATTTCACGATCTCAAGGGTCCAGCTTGATAGAAGTGCAGCCCATCGTCCTAATCGTCCTTGCAACCCGGATGAGTGAAGCAGCCACGCTAATGTGGAGTGGCGCGTCAATACTTTAATCGATCTTGTCACGAGTTGAGTATAGCAGATGTCTAGTATCCTGAGCAGAGCCAACACTTCTTTGTCGACCATACCATAGTTGATCTCGTTCGGCTTGAGCGTGCGACTGGTGAAAGTTACTGGCTTGTACACTCCATCGTGTTCTTGCATCAGGGCCGCTGAGATCGCCCATTTGCTGGCGTATACTACCACCACCGGTTGTCGATCCACATCGAAGTGTTGTAAGATCGGAGCATTCACGATCTTGTTCTTTAAAGTGGCGAACGCTGTCCTAGCCTCAGTCCACTTGTTACCCTCTTCTGTAGCAACATTCTCATCGTCCCCAGTCGATTTTGTCCTTCGAGCGATCTCATAGAAATCCGCCTCGCGTAGTTCGTACAGAACAGATGCGTAGATCGCGAAGTCTTCAATAAATCGACTGTAGTAGTTGAGACTTCCCAAGAATGATTGCATCGATCTTAGGTTGGTGGGAAACGGTAATTCTTGTAAAGCCGACAAATCTTTTGGATGTGTCTCCAAACCTTCAGCTGATACACGATGTCCTAGGTAATCCACCTTTTGCTGACCCCAGAAGCTTTTGGCGACACTGATGGACAAATTCCACTCGTCGCAGGCATCTAACAGCCTTTCCACCTTTTCGCATAACGCGTCCCACGATCTTCCAGTTACCAGTATGTCGTCGATGTAAGATCGACGTCCCAGCACTGACTCATTTCTTGCTAGATCAGGTTCTCCTGTCTCGAATACGTCCTTTCGGTCAGATCGATCTTGATCTTGGGTCACTTTTACGAATCCATATAGTGCATTATCTAGGAGCCTCTGGTAGATCTGGGGAGCGTTTTTAAGTCCGAACGGCATTCGATTCCACTCAAACAATCCAAATGGAGTAATAAAAGCCGAGATCGATCGGGCTCTGTCCGTCATGGGCACTACCCAGAAACCGCTGGCCATATCCAAAGAACAATACCAGAGAACCTTGTCGAGATCATCCAACAAATCATTGATCAGAGGCATGGGATATACCATGAGCCTTGTCAGGCTGTTAACCAGGCGGTAATCGATGCATAACCGGATGTCGATCCCATTCTTCTTGATGATCACAACTATGGGTGACGCCCAAGGAGAGGTTGAGTGTCGGATCATTCGAGCAGATAGTAGTCCCTTGATGAGTTGATACAACTTTTCACGGAACTGTATCGCCACTTTGCGACAACGTTGAGCGACTGGCCTTGCATTTCCCACATCTATATCACATACCACTCCCTTCGCCGCTGGTGGTAGGGCATTGCCCTTTCCGATAAGAAGGTGCTTCCTTTTCCAGATAATTTGCGCGAGACGCTCGATTTCCTCCTGGGTGTTGATATTGGCATCACCTATTTGAAGGTCTTCATCTTGACTTCCTCCGTGGTCGCGGTTACTTCTGGTAGCACAGCCATTTGATCTTCCACATCTTCTGCGAACAGAGTTCCTCCTTCTTTGATACAAACTTCATCATCCATCGTAGGATCGCCAAGGTTTACCTCAATCTTGGTGTGAAGATCATTACTCTTAACAGGATCGATCTTGCCTTGGTCAGATGTACACTTGCTTAATGGTAGACTTACGTCCCCGTCCCCTGCGATCTCGATATTCTGGACGGCTGTTGCCGGCCGTGGTAAGATCGCAGTTGGTGTTACGTACTCAGGACGCTCCACCATTGGCTCGGCGGCCTGCTCGTTAATTTCCGCTTCACTGATCTCATCCGTAGTCGCCTGATACGCGAGATTTTGCCATTCAGCGTATCTCCTCGACCCTACAGATACATATCCCGGAATTCGGGGAACTCGATCTCCACTCAGCCACATCGCGACTCTCGATCCTTCGTGGAGAGTTAATGCATGATCACTTATGTTGGTCACCTGTAGATAATGCGTTCTTCCTGGTCCGACTGTGATCGTTGGCACCCATCGATCTCCCCTGGTGACCCATAACTTATACTGGTTGGACGTCTGACCGCGCAGCCTGATCTCGGCCGTCTGTCCGACATCGATCCAATAGTGATCCTTCCAACACACATGTTCGATCTTGTCACCGTAGCGAGGGCGCCTACCAGCCATCTGAAGGCGAACTTCGTCGGGCAGACATATTGTCCCGTCAGCGAGATCGAGGCGGATACCCGCTGGCACCATGAAGTCCATTCCTAGTATCAGATCTTGACCTCCAGTGGGCGGACCCACCCATGCATCAAAGAGGTATACTAGCGACCCTGCCAACGTGATCTTGAGACGAGTACGTCCCTCGATCTTATATGGAGATCGTCCAACACCTTCACATTCCAACGTTTGATTCTCATCAATGTGGCACCCGACCTTACGAGCAAAGGTGGCATCCAATATGGACACCTCAGCACCACTGTCAAATAGCAAAGTTGCTTTTTTGTTGTTGATCTTCCCCATAGCTTTAGATTGCTTGAACTTCTTGTCTGGAACATGATACTTCCAGTAACCCCGCGATTCCCCAGGGGAAATCTCAAGAGCCATCATCACACTCGATCTTGCATATTCATCGATCTGGCGTAGACTTGACACTGTAGCGGTGGATTTCTCCAGAAGATCACATGTATTGTCGATCGGATCGATCAGTTGATTAACTGTTGCCTCCGATTGTTTCTCGACATATGCATAAATGCAATAGCTAGAACGCTCGTCTCGTACCGGTTTCCAAACCGGCGAGCGTCCTAGTTTAACATCTTCTCCGCAGTCTCTGGCAACATGCCGGCGTGCTTGGTGGGATTGTACCATTGTCGGATCAGGTTGTAAAACTCCTCCATGGCACATTTTCCCGCTTCGTGGATGTCACCACATGCCTTGCATGTGAATAGGCAGCGATCTGAGGGATGTCCTTTGCGACCGCACTTCTCACACGTCAGACGTCCCCAGCACCCAAGATCGCTATGTTTACGTGACCCACAGTGCGAGCATCGCTTAGGTGGTGAGCCTATATCATGTCGATCTTGTTGTGCACGATTGTTTCCGGTCTCCGAGCGACTGCGATCTTGGTTCCTTTGATCTTGATCTTGCTGCCCTTCATTGTTTCCAGACGCTGCGAGGTAGACACGACGTAATCCTGCTTCGCCGTCCGATCCACTAGAGTCCTCTTCAGACTCGCTGCTATCTGAGATCGCCTTGACGGCTCTGACGGCCCGAGTTGAAGCAGACGGAGCTGCCGCACTGCTGTTCTTCTGACGGGGCTTGATTGGTCCGTATACAGCCTTACTCTATCGTGCCTTCGCTCGTTGCCGAGATCGAAGTGCTTCTTCCAGGGTGTCAGCGTCTGGAATTCGTAATAAAGCCAGGTGATCTGCAAGATCGCGGTCATCAAGAGTTTCAATGAAGTGCTCCACGTGTTCACGTCGGACTTCCGAAGGTCCATCCTTGATCTGGAGGCGGGCCCTAAGTCCTGCCACATTGAGCCGATACAAATACACTAGCGGAGATTCGTCCGATCTCTTGCGTGCGTGGTAATATTGTCTCGCAACTGACACTCCTCGTCCACAATATTGAACTTGGAAGCTGCTGAGCAGATCCTTCCAGGTACTGCGTGTCGTGCGACTAAGCTGTCGATACCAATTTCGCGCCGATCCTGCGAGGAGATCGCCGAACACCAGACACTTTTCTTCGTCTGGGGCTTGATCCCGCATAAAGGCAGACTTTACCTTGCTAAGCCAGGCCCTGGCTCGATCTTCGTCCCCTTCTCTCCCCGCGAACTCCTTGAGTTCAGACATGGCAGATACTCGTACACGTGGGACACTTGTCGATCTTCCGGTGGTCGTGGCTGATGCTGATGCTACAGTCGCGCGTCTGGGGGGATCAAGATCGAGATCATCTGGGTCGTATTCATGAGGACTTGGATGTCGATCTAGCGATCCCACAGACTCCATATCCACATCTCGGTCTTCTGCTGGTGCTAATATCCCGGGATTGACAGGGCTTTGTTGTTCCTTCAAGAATCGGCTCATTGCCGCTTGGAAGTACGATTCCAACTTCGCATTCGATCCTTGTGTCATGTTTGGTGCGATGACATCCGTTACTCGCTTGGTCTCATGATCTCCACGCTGCCGTAACATGGCAGCTCCTGAAGGGCCTAGCGTCATCCGAGGTGGGTTATCTGCACTGTCAGTGTCTACTTCTTCAGTCGCCGACTCGTAATGTGAGGATGTTCCTGTCTGATCTTCCAATGTGAGTGCTGGCAACGATCTTAGCATGTCGTTGGTTGATCTGGTCGTGACCTTAGAGGTTACATTCTTCTCGCCTACCAAGGGCTTCAGTAGATCGAAGATCGACATTAAAGCCGTGTTGATCGTACTGAGCCTCGTATCGAATAGCTCATTAGCGTCGAACGATCCTGCGATGATCCCACCTTCCTTGATCAGTTGTAATAGCGCCTTCGCAGCTTCTAGCTTGCTCGATCTTGCAGTTGGTTTCTGCACTGGGCCTTTTAGATCACTAATGATCTTCGGCTTGATAATCTGCATGACCGGATTCTTGATCAAGAAGGTGTGAAGTTCCTTCTTGTGGTATGCGATCTCGAGGGACTCATCCGTCCATACTGTTTTAAGATCGTCTTGGTCATCAGCGTCCGATCCTGGTGCTTTCAACTTCTTCCGTAGGGGCTTCGATCTTGCTGACTTCTTTTTTGTGCTCGACTTCGAGACGAGCGTTTGGATGGCTTTCGCCGGTGGACTTTCGTCCTGCAGATCGCGACGCAAGTCGGAATCTGCTGGGGTCCCCGAAGGGACCTGGGGAGGAGGTAGAGGCTTCTCTTCTAGGTCCGTAGCCGGACCTTCCTCTGTTCCGTCGGTAGAGCTCCTCCCAAAGCTCTGCCGATCCGCGGATCGATCTTGATTCAGCGGTGTCGTTGGTGATCCGATCTCCAACGACGCTGGTTTCCCTGATCTAAGATCAGCATGCGCTTCTTCAAGGGACTCACGGTGAAATCCCGAGTCACCCAAAGATCCGGGCACGCGCACCATTGTGGCGAAGTGGTTCTGCGAAATCGCAAGATCGCAGGAGTCCTCTTGCACACTGCGCCCGAACTGCCGACTAACGGAGGGGGTACTCCGATCTTCCGTGAAGTTTCTTGATCTCACCTTGTGTACCCGTCGGTGGGACTAGATCGCTCCTCGGGTGATCTCGATTAGACGCGCTTGTTGTCGATCTTGCTGTCTGACAGGACAGCGGGAAAGGTGGCAGCAGCGGGGATACTTCTACTCGCTGCGCCGCGTAGTTATTGAGCTTCGATCTTGGTTGTACTCGATCGATCTTGCCTCGACCAGTGTCGATCTTAGCTCGGGGGGTCTTGTAGTCGGTGTGTGACCTTTATCCAATGGTTCCAATGCGTGCTTGCCGCTTCCTATAGCGGGGTCTTGAGATTTGAGGGTTGACGAACGTCCAGCCAAGCAATCTGGGCGTAGGGGTTCTACTTAGTGTCGATCTTGATCCTGCGTGACGTCGGGAGGGCCAATCTTGTATATCCCTACCCGGAATAGCGAAGAAGAAGGAAGACTTGTGTAGTAGAAGGTAAAAACAACTCTGAATTAATGGTTAACGTCCTATGCTTCCCATCTGTGGCTATCCATACTGCACTGGCTTCATAATACCTATAATAAAGTCAAGATCAATATTTACCTGTCAAGATCGATATCGCGTGGGTACAATCGTCTTGGAAGGGGATGATGGCGCACGCATTCACTTGGTCATTATAGTGAGTGTCACTATATCGAGGATCACCGTAGAGAGGGATTGCTCTTGATCTCGATTGACGGGACGAGATCGAGATCGTAAAACTTCTTATCTGCTTCACCACACCTTCGTCCCGCTCAGGTACCTCAGGAACCTCTTGGCCAGCTTCCAATCTGCCACAGTAGGGCCGTGCATGCGCCTCGACACCTTGTGTACTGCGAACGCGATGTCGGGTCGCGTGCAACATGCGATCCGCATCAAATTCCCTACCAGCGATTGGAAACTCATCACAGTGGCCACATTTCCCCACCTAAGACAGGCAGCTTCACATCTCCAGCTTCTTGACGCTTGTTGCACTCCGCTCCTATTGGGGTGCGGACGCCGTGCGCGAACTCCATCCCGTGCTCCTTCAGCATGCCCAGGATCGCTACTTCCTGGTCCAGATTATACCCTTCCTCTTCACGGTAGCTCACGCGCATCCCGAGGAACTTGCTCGCTGGCCCCAAGTCCTTAATAGACAGCAAGTCCGCTCTGAGAAGAACGCGTCCACAGCCTCCTGTGCGTACCCGTAACCAGTAAATTGTCTACGTAGACGTCGACGATCAACAAAATCCCTTCTTGACGCCTGAAGTAGGCACACATATCGGTGAGGCTTTGCACACAGCCGGTCTCAGCTAAGTTCGTGTGCAGCAATTTATTCCACAGGCGTTCAGTTTGCTTCAGGCCATAGAGGGCTTTCTCAAGCTCTAGCACCAGTTCGTCGTCGCTCGTGACGCCAGGATCTCCTCTGGAATTCCATGCCCTGGGGGATGCGGATGTAGATGGTCAGTTCAGACTCCTTCTTCGCCTTCACATAGGCATTAGGTACATCACCACGCTTAGCGGGCACGTGCCACTTCCGCGCCAACACTGGTATCAGCTTTACACCGCTCATTTCAATTACGCTGGCGAACATGACGCTATAATTCACGCCGAACTCCTGCCATTTCAGCCAGCAAATGAGCCGCACCTTCAGCAGTTCGATCACTCCGCATCTCTCTTTCTTTTGAAGACCCGCTTTGTGTGTAGTACGCGGTCCCCTCGAGGTCTCCTCACAACTGTCCACACTCCATTCTCTTCTAGTGCCCTCAGATCGTCGTGTATGGCTTCCAACCACCGAGCTTTGAGGCGACTACGCATAGCCTCTCGATAATTCTTCAGATCCATCTCAGTCACGCTGTTCACTACGTTATTGCTCGACTCCTTCTGCTGGGTGGCCACGGCCATCTTCTCCTCGGCTTGTCGAGCTACTGAGCGCGTCACATGGCGCTCTCTCGTGTAGCCCTTCTTCTTCCTCTGCCTGGACCTCTTCTTCGAGCTGTTCGCGACCACGGCTGCGTCTCCTGCGGTCTCCTCTTCGGCCTCAGCCTCGTCGTCCTGGAGGTACAACTTCTGTACGTTCACGTTCTGCGCCTTGTCGAGCGTCTCGATGTTTCTAACGTGTTGTGTGGTCACCACCACCTTGTCCTTCGGCAGGTACACTCGGTACCCCTTCGTCTCTTCGCCAATCCCCACGATCATGTCCTGCTATGCTCTTTGGGCGAAGTTCTTCTTCACTGGGTCCCTGTACACCATGCAAGGCGACCCGAAAACCACTATCTCGCCCAGCGGTGACGTCTGCTTCATCAGGAGCTTGATCGGAGACACGCGCCCAGTGTTCGAGTTAGTCGACGCCCTGTTGAGTATGTACGCGGCGTATTGCACCGCGTCCCCCCAGAAGCTCAGCCGTAACCCTCTGGCAAATATCATACACCTTGCCATGTTCGTAACGGTCCTGTGCATACGCTCAACCTTTCCGTTGCTCGACTGGTTGCGTGCTTCGCTGCGCTGCCTCGCTACCCCTGTCTTCTTGCAGAACATGTCTACGTTCTGGTACTCTCCTCCTAAATCCATACGCGGGAGATGGATCCGATAATTAAACTGCTTCTCAAAAGACACTAAGAAATGTTCGATCTGCTTGGAGGACGCGTCCTTCGTGCGCGCTAAAACACTCTGCAGTAGTTGCTATAGTGATCCACGAAGTTGATCGTGTACCTGTTGTTCAGGCGGTCGCGTGGAATCATCGGCCCCTTCACGTCCGAGTGTATCACTCCTCCGACACGGTCGATGGGCGAAACAGACGAAGAACAACAGACCGAAGAAGGACACAGGCCTTCTTCCGTCTGTTGTTCTTCGTCTGTTTGCCCTGCGCACAGGTCAGGCAGTTCACGCGCCGACGATCCGTGAACTCGATGCCCGAGCTCGGGTCACGCGCGAGCCACTCAACTGCGTCGTAGTTCAAGTGCCCAACCTCTTGTGGAACTCCACCAGCGTGCTCTTCTGGGCGTCACTTGACACGTCGTCCGGCTTCGTAACTTCCTTATCCAAAACCGCCATGATCACCTCGGACGTGTCGTCACGCCTCTTCACGACTCTCGTGTGTACAATGAGCACGGATCGCTGCAGGTCGACATCAAAAACCACACGCCCGCCGTTCTTGCTGGCCAGGACACGACGGCCGCCCTTCTCTGTTAGCGCGAAGCCCTTCCGGTCCAGTGTGCTGTAGGAGATGAGATTGTGCACCACGTTCTCGGCGTAGCACACATCAATCAGCTTCACCATCTGCTCCTTCCCGCACTCCGTAACCCTTAGAATGAACGTGCCCTTCTTGGTAATGTTTAGTGTATCCCCGTTCGGCTGCACGCACGAGTCTACGTAAGGGTCCACGTCCTCCAGCCACGATGCATTGGTCACCAGATGACGGCTAGAGCCGCTTTCCAGGATCCAAACCTTCTCCGCGACCATATTGATTTCGTTTACAGCCAACGTGATGTCAGCCGCGCCCTTCCCTTGGTGCCTAGGCACGGAGCCCGCAAGTGGCCGACCTGACCGCACCCGTGACAGCGTCGCGTTTGCTTGCGACGGAGCTCACAGACTGCGCCGACCATCTCCTTTCCGAGGTTCTTGTTCTTGGTCTCCAGCTCCCACGATTGCGCGATCGCGCGAGCTCCTCTGACTGCTGCAGGCAGTCTGTCTGGTCCCATCCACCTAGGCCATCAACACAGTGTGCAGGTCCGCAGACGCGTACTGCATGATGTTGTTCAGGACCGAGTACCACCACATGCTTCTGAAATCGCTACGAGGTACATGTAATGCTCCGGCCACGTGTGCTTGAGGTCCTTTGGCGCCGTGAACACTTTCATCGTTTGAGCAGGCGTGATGTTCGTCGTCTAGGTCTCCAACATCCTCTCCATCACGTACTGCAACGTTGACATCTGCGACTACCAGATCTTGACCTGCTTGTAATAGTATCGCTCTGCAGTGTCCGATAGGTAGTTCCCTAGCAAGTCGACCTTCACGTCCTCCGATCACAGGAACCCGCAGGCGGACTGGACAAGTGCCCACCTGCCTTTCAAATCGTCTGCCCCACTCTAATAAGCCCGAGCCCAAACCGACGTACCGATCCTTACCATTAAACGCGCGAATGGCCAGCTTCTTCTGTCGTGCATCAGGATAGCGAACTGCCTGCTGTCGGACTCCAGACTGCGCCGCTACAACTTGGTGCTGTGGTGCCAGTTTTGTTAAAGTGAGATTAATAATACGGAATTGCGCGGCGTCGTCACCTAACAACAACAAAGGTTCTTAATTATGAAAATTGTCTGATTGGTGGTACAGTGTGACGGGGTCACACGAGCACCTTGCTTAGAGGAAGCGTGCTATCAAGAGTATACAAACTCTAAGTGAACGGCAGTTCACTAGTCCCTGGTCTGAGGGGACTTAATAGCCAGTTTAGCGTAAGTTTTAGACTGATTTATTTATAGTTAATTAGGTCCATTTGGCCTGTAATACAAATTACTAATTAACTATACTTTATCGTAATTATGCATATAAAAGGTAGGTTTAATGTTATTGGTTGGCCCTCAGCCACCGAACCTACGTGGCAGTAGTGTGGCTCACACCACAGTGTGGCCCACACCACTCCATCAGAGTATTAAAACAAATACTCGCAGAAGTATATCTACTTCTAAAGGCGGTACCCTTTCTGGGGTACCCCTTTCATGTAACCCCGTTACATCCTCCCCCACTTAGGTTGGAAACACCCCCAACCAATGAGGAGCTAGGAAGAGAGCTCCGCTCTCTTTCCTGTCCTTTGTCGATACCCATCGACAAGCCACCGTTGTGGCTTAAGGCTTTCATTCAGCCTTTTCGCGCGTCCAAGACACCTGGAGGCTTCCACGTCAGCCTCCCACGATGCCTAAGAAGGCAAGCACCCGCGGCGCTTCGGCGCCTTCTAAGTCTAAGACCGCGAGGTCGAAGACTGCTAAGGCCAAGTCGAAAGACAAGGCCGCTCCGCGCAAGGAAGTCCGCAAGGCGGCTTCCGAGGCAGGCAGCAAGCGTACGGCTGCTGCTGCCAGCCAAGAAGGGAGTTCGCGACGCAGTCGCTCGCGCTCCCTGTCACCCGACGATAGGCCGAACCCTCGGTTCGCCTATCGGGACCACAGTCCTGGGTCAGAATCCCCGGAATTTCATATTCCGATTATCACGGGATCAGAGTCCGACGGGGACTCTCCTGGATCCGCTAAGGATCCATCTTCTTCTCAGGATGCTCCTTCACAGGACACTCCTGCACAGGACGCTCCTTCGCAGGACGCTCCTGTTGATGATAGCGAATCATCGGAGGCAAAGGCAGCTTCGACAAGCTCGCCTGCCAAGAACCTTACCTTGACCGAAGGTAAGGCTCGAGCCCAAGCTGCGAAAGCAGCGTCTCCAAAACGGGCTGGTGAGGGCGCTGCTGCTGCTAAGAAGCGCGCAGCCCCTGGCTCTCCTACGGCAGAGCCTTCAATCGCTAAGGGATTTAAATCCCTGTTCGACTCCTCAGACGAGGAGGAAGAGGAGGGGGCTGTCTCCGAGCCCCAAGAGATCTCCAATGATCTCGATGAGCAGCAAGAGCGTTATCAAACTGCTCAGCTGCAAGGCACTCCTGTGCCTTCCACACCGGTGTATCCTCGCGGATACTACCCACCGGATGCGGGGTCTGGGTCTCCAATGTTCTTGGAGCACCTCAAGGCCCCTCGTGGACTTAACCATGGGCGCACTTCACGTGGCGCCTATGAGCGTGCCTTGGTTCAAGTCGAACCTCTCTTTGTCAACGACATTGAGGCCGCTAGGTGTGTGCTACTTGCACCACACCGAATTCCTCTCAAGGAATTCACTAGTCTTCGAAAGAAATCCGAAGACCGTGGTGGGCTCTTCCCCGTGTGGGGCTATCCTTGGGTACAGCCCGAGAACACCACAACCCAGACCCAGGCAGAAGACCTGTTCTGGAGATGGGTTTCTCTAAAGAACTTCACAGTTCAGGAGTTGAAAGAACTCCGGGAAGATCGCCTGCTGTCCTATGTCTTGGACCAGCGAGATCTTCGAATTGAGTTTGCCCACTTAGTCGCTAAGCGGCAACTCCACTCCGTCATGGAGGGACTTAGACAGCAGTCTAAGTCCAGCGCTCAAGATGAGCGCGGGTACGGTTCCGTCAACCCAGGGACCGTACACCGTAAGGCGGCTAAAAAGCCGCGGACTACTTACGCCCCGGCTGTTGATCCCAAATCTCAACAGCCTTCGGGCAGTCAACCCGGAGCCGGTCTTCCGGCTCCCACGAGTTCTGTGACGAGGGGTAACCCCGCCACTTCACAAGCAGTTGGCGCTTCCCAGAGCGCCGCCGCTCCTGGACGACCCGCTCCACATGATAGTGGAGCTCGCCGTTCCGGTCAAGGAGGGCAGGAGGAGCTCTCGCACGCGTTTGAGTACGCGGCTCCTTCTCTGCCTTATCCTTCTGGACCCTCATCTTCGGGTCGGGACTCTGTGGGGTCCCTATTAAGTGACGAGGTCCGTCAACTTCGAGATCGCGTCTATGCGATCGAGATAGCCCTTGGGCTTGGACCTGGTGGTCAGGCTGCCTCTCAGGCTGGCAAGCCGGGGACCCTTGAGGTCCTTCGCCAAGACTTGGACGCTCTTGGTCGTGAGACTCATGAGCTCCATGGGCGCGTTGACCGCCGAGCTCCGGCTGCTGCTTTGAAGGAGCTCCGTCGAGGCTTAGAGACTCTAAGCCATGAGGTGCATGGTCGGATGCCCTCTTATGAGCCGCAGGGGTACTCGTACCACTCGGCTTATGGGTATAGCTCTTACCCGAGCTCTTCCCATTCGGTACCGTCATACCCTTCGTATGACTCGCGTGGGTACCAGCCTGTATATCGTTCGCAGGCTTCGACACCGGCAACTCCGGTTGTCCAGAGAGCTCAGCCTCGTTTCGAGGAGGTGAGTTCTCACCTTGGTCTTCCTCCGTCCGAGAAGGAAGACCCAGCGGATCGTGATACCGCTTAAGACGCCCCACGTAGAACGTCGGGTGCGTCGCCATTGACTTGGGGAGGTCAATGGTATACGCCGCGCCATGTCTGGCCAGGACCGCAAAGGGTCCGATGAAGCGGTGCTTCAACTTGTTGCTCTCTACAGAGCTAACCACCTTTAGCGGTAGGTTTTTAGTGTCTAATAACACCAATTCACCCACTTTAAAAACATTTAAGTTTCCTCTTCCTTTTGCATCTGAGTACTCCTTTTGTTTGTCTTGGGCCGACGCCATAGCGTTTCTAACCCGGCTGATCAATGTCAGCCTGTCGTCTATAAACGACGACAATTGTCTTTTTAAAGACTCGGGCTCTATTTCAGAGACCTGGGAGGAAAAGGCTTTCCGAGCCTCTCCCCCACTTACGATGGAGGCCACGGTGCCTCCCCGCAAGGTTAGCGGCACCTGGGGGTGTCGTAACCCATTCAAATAGAACGGGGTAAACCCCGTTGATGCGTGTACCGCATTGTTGAGTGCAAAATCAACCATAGGAAGCTGATCCGACCAGGATCGAGGTGCTTCCGCACAGATACTGCGCAGAGTATCTTCGAGCACGCGGTTGACGCGCTCCGTCTGACCATCCGTCTGCGGATGGTCCGCAGTTGACATCGTCAACTTAGTTCCCAGTAGCTGGAACAGGGTGTCCCAAAATGCACCCGTGAAACGCGGGTCTCTATCCGAGACTATGGTCTCTGGTAGACCATGATAGCGAAACACGCTATCTAGGAACAGCTGTGCAGCTTGTTTCCCGGTGACCTTGTCACGTACCGGAGCAAGATGCACCATCTTGCTCAAACGGCAGACAAACACCAATATGCCGGTGTTGCCCTTGTCATCGGCCGGCAGGCCGAAGACGAAGTCGAGACTCATCGACTTCCAGCAATCTGCTGGTACAGGTAGGCTCTGCAGTGGAGCCGAGGCGTGGCCCGAAGGCTTCACCCTCTGACATGTTTCACATGTCTTGACATAGTGTGCCACCCACTTATACATGCGGGGCCACCAAAATGTCTGAGAGACCATTTGGTAGGTCTTCTCCCGGCCAAGATGGCCACTTATCGGCGCATCATGCGCCTCTAGAAGTATGTCATACTTCAGATCCTCGTCGTTTGGAACGACAACCCGAGGAGGATCTCTAGGGTCTACTCGGTAATGGAGTAACCCTTCGGCCAGCTCATAACGATGGAGCTGCGCCCGCTGTCGAGGCGAAAGCCTGTCGACTTTGGCGTCCTTGCCATCGGACAAGAACTGCACCAGTGGTGTATAGTTCTCGTCCTCCTGATACGCCAAGCGTATCCGATCATATAGATCTGTCGTGACCCGACTGACATGAGCTAGCTCATAGTCAGGTCGACGCGACAAAGCATCGGCAAGCACGTTGAGCTTGCCCGGCTTGTATTCAACGCGGAAGTTGTATTCCGCGAAGAATGACAGCCACCTCGCCATCCGCTGCGACAGATGCGGCGAGTTGGTGGCAGTCCGCAAGGACGCGTGATCCGTATAGATCACAAAGGGCCTCGTGCCCAAGAGGTGAACTCTAAACTTGACAAGAGCGTACTTCATTGCAAGTAGCTCCTTGTCATGAACGGGATAGTTCCGTTCGGCAGCCTTCAGCTGCCTGGACTGGAAGGAGATGACACGTTCGTGTCCTTCATCGTCCTTCTGCAACAGCGCACAGCCTATTGCATAGTCAGAAGCGTCACAGACGACGCTAAATGACTTGTTTTCGTCCGGCAAGGCCAGGACTGGCGCTTGCTGTAAGCTCGCCTTGATGCTGTCAAAAGCATCCTGGTGCTGTTGCTCCCAGACCCAGTCGGCCTCTTTCTTTAAGAGATCCGACAAGGGTCGAGCTAGTTCAGCGCACCCTGCGCTGTACTTGTGAAGATAGTTGGCTAAGCCCAACCACTTCCGGAGGTCCTTCTGCGACCTCGGGGTCGGCCAAGCCGCTATGGCCTTGACCTTCCCTGGATCGGCGCGTACGCCGACCCTGCTGACAAAGCAGCCGAGGACTTTTATCTCCTCAGCTGCAAAGACGCACTTGTCGATGTTGGCATAGAGCTTGTTAGTTCTCATGACCTCAAACACTCGACGGAGGTGCTTCAAATGCACCTCCATAGCCGTCTGACCGCCTTCGGCACGGCTATGGACGAATATGTCGTCGAAGTACGTCTGAGCGAACGTACGCAATGGTCTAAACAATTGTGTGACCAAGCGATTGAACGTCGCTGGGGCATTCGATAGCCCCTGTGGCATCACTAGCCACTCCCAGAGCATCCCACTCGGGGTGCTCACTGCGGTGAGAGGAATGTCACTCTCCCGCATCAGGATCTGGTAGTATCCGTCTACCAGATCCAGGGCACTGTACAGCGTACAGCCCGACATGTTGTTCAGCAACACATCCTTGCGAGGGATCGGCGTCTGTGCCGGTACCGTCGCATTGTTCAGCTTGTTGTAAGCATGAACCAGACGCCACTTCCCGTTCGGCTTCCGAACGCAGAAGGTCGGCGTCGAGTGCGGGGACTTCGACTCCCGCACCATGCCCGACTTCGCCTTTTCAGCGAAGAAGGCATCTATGACCTCGCACTGCTCGCGAGGTAGAGGCCACTGCCTCGTGACACAATACTTTGTGCCAGGCATGAGGTCAATCTCGTGCCGAACTCCCCGATCCGGCGGGAGTTGGGATGGTGGGTGCTTCGACACCACATCCGAGTATTCCTTCACAAGAGGATACACTGGATCCTCCGGGTTCTTGAGAATCTCAGAACCCAAGCGCGTTGCACGCTGCTTCGTGAACCCCTCCAGGACGTCCTCGTCCATTACGGAGGAAGAGTTCAAATCTTCAGGAGAGGTCTCCGGCTTCAGGAGCACCATCTCCGCAATCTCTCCGGCCTTCAACTCGGCCAGGAAGTCCTTCATGGACAATTCCTCGAGGTTCAGCAGTGCTGACACCTCTGGCAGTGCCTCCAGATGGACGGCGCCTGCCCTAACTTGACGACCGGACACGCCGTCGAAGACATGACATTGCTCTTCGACCGGCCGTGCCGGTGGAGTCTCAGACTCCGAGTGTGGTACTTGGTTATCCACACGGGAGGTGCTCAACGACACCTCCGCACTCGTACTGGTCTTCTTGACCCCGCGTGGAACTCTGTTACCCACGCTAGAGACGCATACTGCGCTCCCGATCTTCTCGGTCTCTTCGACCTCGTGTGGAACTATGTTACCCACACCGGAGGCGCCCTCAGCGCCTTCCCCAGCAGCCTCAGCTGCTTGCGGACCTATGTTACCCGCTTGTGGAACTACGTTACCCGCCTGTGGACCTTTGTTACCCACTTGTGGACCTATGTTACCCACACAGGAGACGCCTTTAGCGCTCTCCTTAGCAGCCTCTGCTGCTTGCGGACCTATGTTACCCGCCTGGTCAGTGCCGTCCGGCACTGCCACAGTCGAAGCCCATACGGCGCGACGACTCTTAGCGTTGGGACTTGTCGTCGTGGCAATCCCACACGCTTGGCAATGAGCCTTGGTCTCACGACCGGCTGCGAGGCTCATCGCAACATCTTCGTTGGAGTCCGTGACTCCCAATACTTCTTCGGACGCGTAAGCGCCTTGGCGACCATCTCTGGCGCCCCAGTCCCGAACAGAGGTGGGAACATTACTCACCAAAGCTCTGTCGGAGACTGCAGGCCGGCTAGCCCCAATGGCTTTGCCGCGCCAATCGATCCAGGGCTCGTGCTTTTCGAGCCACGGCATGCCCAGGATCAAGTCGTACTTGTCCATGTCTAGGACAAGGAACGACTCCGTGCTGTCAAAGTCTTCAAACTTTACAGCCAGGTCCATTCGGACCCCAGGTACGTTAACCACCGTACCATCGGCCAGTCTCACCGAGACCTGGCCCCTGCCTTTGCTTTCTCGCAAAGCATCGGCATACTTGTCGCCATTCCGCGCGACCGTCTGGCGTCGAGCAAAGTTCGTCGACGCCCCAGAGTCAATCAGGACTCTAAAGGAATCTCCGTATCCCCGTACACTCGCGTGTACCACGGGCAGTCCGCCGCTGCTCTTTCTCGTCTCGAGAGCACCCAGGCTCTCAGGGGCTAAGCCTCCATGGCGTGCGCCGTCCGCACTCCTACCATGGGGACTTAGATCTTCCCCAGTAGGGCGCCCCGCCCCTACTGGTGACCCCAGTTCCCCTGGCTCTTGGGTCGCGGCTTCTGCCACGGGCCCCTCGAGCCCCTAGGTTTGGAAGGGAACTTCCTTTGCCCTCCCGCAGGGCAGGCACGCTGCATGTGCCCGAGCTTCCCACACCCGTAGCAACGGATGGAGCTCTGTACGGCCGTACCCAGTTCCATGGGTACCGGCCCTGTGCTAGCTCCAGCTGCTGGAACTCCTTGCACTGCGCCTGACGACGCATTGTGGCCTTGCCACACCGACGTAGGAGTACGAGCCTGTCGGTGGCTGTACTCCTCTTGGAGGGCGATCTGGATCGCCTCCTCCATAGTGTTCGCATGCACGCGGAACAACTGTGTGCGGGATGGGCCCACCTTCAGGCCATCCATGAACACTGTCACTTTGATGTGTTCAGGTAGGGGGTTCCCCACCAGAGATGCAGCGAGTACTCGCATCTCCTGGATGTACTCATGCAGCTCACGCTTCCCTTGTTTACAGGCAAGGAAGCGCGAGCGCTGGCGATACTCATAGTTCGCCGGAAGGAAGGCGGCTCTAAGCTGTTGACACAGCTGAGCCCAGGTTGTGAAACAACCCGGCGTCGTCGCTTCGCGCGTGTACGCCCAGGTCTTCGCCCGACCTCCTAGGTTGGACAGGGCGAAAGCGACTCGGAGTCGCTCGGTCGAGATTAGAGCCGCGTCCATCGCGAGCTCTACCTCTCTGACCCAGAAGTGGAGGTTCTCTCCCTCCTTTCCCTCATAAGGGTTAACCTTAAGCCTCAACGGCTTAGGTTGGGCTGGCTTCATCTCAGCCACGGGGGTCTGCAGCCCCTGTACGTGGGCGATTAGCCCTCTCTCGTACGTGTCGAACGCCTCGATGCGTTCGACCTGCTCGGCCGGCGTAGCAGCCGCCAAGCTTCGGAGGGCATCTCCTCCAAAGATGCCCACCATCTTCCGGACCGACTCAAACTGAGAGTCGGTCAAATGAGGGAACTCCCCTCTATCCATCCTGGCTTACCTTGTAGGAGCCACTGAGGATTCAGGTAGTCAATCTACCCGCGTAGGCGTGGATTGACTACAAGTGCTACCAAGTGTGACGGGGTCACACGAGCACCTTGCTTAGAGGAAGCGTGCTATCAAGAGTATACAAACTCTAAGTGAACGGCAGTTCACTAGTCCCTGGTCTGAGGGGACTTAATAGCCAGTTTAGCGTAAGTTTTAGACTGATTTATTTATAGTTAATTAGGTCCATTTGGCCTGTAATACAAATTACTAATTAACTATACTTTATCGTAATTATGCATATAAAAGGTAGGTTTAATGTTATTGGTTGGCCCTCAGCCACCGAACCTACGTGGCAGTAGTGTGGCTCACACCACAGTGTGGCCCACACCACTCCATCAGAGTATTAAAACAAATACTCGCAGAAGTATATCTACTTCTAAAGGCGGTACCCTTTCTGGGGTACCCCTTTCATGTAACCCCGTTACATACAGGCATACCAAATGATTAGTTCAACGAACCCAGGAGAATAATGCAACACAGTGATTGGGAGGGGAAGGCTACTTCGGAGCAATTTAGCGCAAGCACATATCACGTAACTCAGTCACCGCATGTGATGTTGTGACGTTCATTCTCCCCTTGGGAGCAAGGAGGTACATGCTCCAGATCGTCCTACAACTCGCTCTCCACTAGGAAAGAGCTTCCTACGTACCGTTTATAACCTCGATTCGTACTAGGAAGCGAGCGTAAACAGCAAATGCCTTCTTGGACATCAAACAGTGATACTCAAAGGTTCATATCACTATCTAGTATCCAGCTTTATTGCTATCGAGGAATTTTGGCGTGGCCATCATCGAACGACCGAAAGGCATCGCTATTTGGATATCACTGCAAAGAGGATCATCAGTTTTACTAACTACTAGTTGTATTAGTTATAATAACTGTTTATTGTACGCTATCAAAGCAAAGAATTCTTTCTGAGACCTGCTGGTTTCGATCCTGGGATCGACCAACTGTCTCTTGAATCTCACGTGTCATATGATGTCTTGGTTAGTTTTGGTTTGTCCTATTGTCTCTCATTTTGTAACGTGCATTCATTTTAAGATAATATGCGTGTCAGTCACATCGCAATGGCTACTTTCGTCTTCGTCGCGAATGTCGTTGGTGCAGCTGATGCGACCAAGCACCATATTGGCACCTATGATCTGGTTCGTCAGTTGCCGGAGTTCCGGAGGGATATAGCCATCACGAGACGTTTGAGGACTGATAATGCTGCAACTACACGCGATGAAGAGAGAGGACTTCCAGTATCTATTGTCGAGAAAGCCAAAACGGCTTTCACGGCGACTGAAGTCACCGAGGCAACACTCAAGGGTTGGCTTAACAAAGGGAAATCCATCGACGATGTGTTCACCAGGATGAGACTCACTCAAGCTGGAGACAAAATATTTGATAATCCCCAGTTTTTCACATGGCTAAAGTACGCGGACGACTTAAGTGCAGCTAAGCCTGAAAAAGCACCATCAGTAGTCGCAACTCTGACTGCCCACTACGGTGATGATGTTCTATTGCGGATTCTCCAGGCAGCAGCTAAAGTTGAGAAACACAAGGAGGTTGCTGTTACATTGGAGAAAGCGCAAGTACAACGTTGGCTAGTTGGTGGGGAATCGGCTGATGACGTCTTTAAACTGCTCAAACTCGACAAAGCAGGAGCTGATGTTTTCAGTAGCCCCATGTACAACACCTGGGCCACCTACCTGAAGATCTTTAACGCTGAGAACCCTACGAAGAAGGCAAGTTTGTACGGTGTCCTAAGGGCCCACTATAGTGACGATGTGTTATCGAAAATATTTGAAGCCGGCAAGGGCATCAAGAGTATAACAAGAGATGTCAAGCGGATGGAGGCCACGTATTTTCAACAATTGTTGGGTAGCAGAAAGACACCAGACGATGTGTTCGTGCTGCTCAAGCTAGACAAGGCAGGGGATGATCTATTGAGTAGTCCACAGTTGAATACTTTCACCAACTACATGAAGATGTTCAACCAGGAGAATCCAGACAAGCAGACATCTCTGATTGCAGCGATGATCACGAGCTATGGCGACAAAGGTGTTATTAAGCTTCTAGAATCGGGGAAGAAGGTCCCGAGTACGAGGGGAATGGCTACCGATTTGGAAACAGCACAATTCAATCACTGGTTAAGTAACGACAAGGGTCCGGATGTGATTTTCAAGACTTTGAGTCTTAACATGGCAGGGAATAATCTTCTCTCCGTTCCACAGTTCTCTAAGTTCACAAGGTACTCGGATGCCTTCTACAATAAGCATCCCGGCAAGAAGATGACTACGATGTCGATAATTAGAGAATCATACAACGACCTCCGAGTTGCTAAAATGATCATGACAGCGGAAAACGTTCCAAGTACGCAGAATGCTGCCAGGAGGATGGAGGACGAGCTTTTCAGGAGTTGGGTAGATCCTGAGTGGTCTGCGGTTTTGAAATTGAAAGCCGTCTCAAACCCGGACGCTGTCTTTAAATCGCTCCATCTTGATACCGCAGGGGATGCCATATTTGTGAGCCCTGTATACAACTACTGGAAAAAGTTTATGAATTTCTACAACAAAGCGAATCCCAGTACAGCCGACTTTAACATTGGGTCGACATTGACGACGAATTATGGCGACATAGCTGTCGTAAAAATGATAATGGCAGCGGAGCAGATTCCACATAAACAAAATGCTGCTAGAAGCATGGAGTATGATCTTTTCAAGAGCTGGACGGATCCCTCGATTAAGCTGGACGACGTCTTCATATCACTTAAACTTGACACTGCAGGGGATAAGCTGTTCGCGAATCCCATGTTTAGCTTCTGGATGAAGTTTTTGGATGATTATAACAGGATGGTGCCTGGTAAAAGCAGACCTAGAACGATATTGACGAAGATCTACGACGACGAAGCTCTCGTGAATATGATAAATGTGGCTAGAGAGAATCCTAGTACGAAGTCACTTGCTAACAAGTTGGAGACTGAGATGCTCACCCAGTTCCTGTATGCTGAAAAACAGCCAATAGATGTGGCAAAACTTCTGAACGTGAGGGAAAAGAGCGATCCGAACTGGAAACTTTGGAAGAAGTACATGCAAGACTACCACAAGGTCCACTTCAGAGGTATCACAACTTAATATCCTACGGGAGTGGGATTTCAGAGATTGGTAGTTGAATAGAAAGTGGAATGTATTTTGCTGGTTGCAGTATATTGACACAAACTTTCGGTCCTAGAATTTGCATCTTGTTCATCCATGGATCACCGGGAGTATAAAAAGAAGACTGTAGAATTGCTTTTAATAATGGTATGCCGCATCAATGGACTGTATAGATCCATACACTAATCAGATCGTGGCCACGCTAGTACAGTAGTATGTCACTTTACCACTCATGTACATAGAGATAGAATTTTTGCGTCCACAGAGCGCGCGCACCGATTGCAAGTATTAATCCACGCCTCCAATCTAATTATTTGAGCCCGCTTTTCTCCGGAACCGACATACCTTTTAAGTATTCGGCTCGTTATGGTGGTGTTCATGGCCTTCTATTTGAGCTTATTTACTGACCTATAGAAGCCTTTGAGACGTGCCAGTGTTTGCCTTCTTTCTTACGTGGTGCTTGATCTGAGCGCGAAGGATGCACCTTTTCCTTGCGCTTCGGTAGGATAACTTGAACACTAATGGGTTTACCAGGCCCTCAGTGTTTGACAGTGGACTCTTGAGCGCGATGGGTCCGCCAGGTCCGTCGCGCCTTGGTGTCGATCGTGAACACACGTGGGGGTCAATTTGCCCCACATACTGCAGCGTAGTTGAAATTTCTTGGTGGTAATCACCAAGCACGGTGCTGCTTCCGTGCTTGATGCACAGGACCACCCCATCTTTCCTTCTCTACCCCACACGGGGGGAATAAATGACATTATTTGTATTCTCTCTCTGGGCTACATTAGCTATACTTCTCGTTTCTTCTCCTAAATCGATGTTCATTTTTATATTGTAATCTGTCGAATTTGTTGAGTCATACTTTCCAACCACATCTAGATTCCATAAGTGTAGGGATGATTGTGGTGTTCGTAGGAAACGAAGACACTGCGATCTGGCTGGGCTCCCAGGTAGTTGCCAGTAATGTATTTCCTGGTAAGTTGAAAAGTGACTTCAGATCTAAACGCTAACCTACTTGTTGCTCCGGCGGCGTTCGACCGCTGCCGGCAATTTGGTTGGACACGGTGAATGCCATCAGCGTTGTCGCTATGGATCACCTGCATCATCCTGGTTGTCGATATCCTAGACAGCGCTGTCGTTATGGATCACCTGCATCATCGTGGTTGTCGATATGCACATCGTGTCGTAGACAGTGTTGTCGGTATTGGATACAACATATTTCCCGCCGCCATAGCTGGTACAGGCTGGATGTCTGTGTGTATGTCATGGGCTATACTACAACGATGTAGTAGAGTACTTCGAAATATAGATAGACCTACCAAAACAATAAATCCTGTAGAGTTGATTTTCCCTGTTGTCATGGTAGCTGAAATAGGTATAATACATCGTCAAATAAAAATCTCAAATGTAAATTCAACCAGATTATTCGAGTTACCGTCGCTAACTACTTACCACGGATACGCATCCTTAAGGTTTTCAAGGAAAGTATCTGTCTTGAAAGGCACCGTGGCTTTGCCAAAGTCATTGAGGTTCAGTGCAGTACGTGCAGCAGCAGGCATGTCCTCCCACATGACCAAGTCCTGGACGTCACCAACGGCAGTCGTAATGTTCACATAGTGACTAAAAGTCTGCGCTCTATACTGGAACTTCACGCTAGTTCCGTCAACCATGGCAGCCGTTGGAGGTATGATCGTGAAATAGTCGTTATCAGAGATTGAAGATGATACGGCGGTGAGCTTCGCCGTGTCAGCACTCATTCTCTTCAGCCACAGAATGCCGTGTTCCCAGCCATGGCGATGACCTACAATACCCTTACGGTCTCTCGGAAAGTACCACGCGTACATGATGGCGTAATAGTCTTCGTAGGTAGTTGCGCGACCGTAAATTTGGGACCCGAGTGAAGCACCATCGCATTTCTTGAAGCTGAAGATGGAGAGACCATCGTTGGTGTTACCGTCCTCGTCAACGGCGGGATACGGGTGACATCCGCTTTGGATGTTGAGCTGAGGTTTGAACTTTAGGGCGAGCGAATACTCGATGGTGGAGGCTTCCGTCTCTGGCAGCGGTACCACACTGTCGTAAGCCAGCGCTTCAGCTTGAGCGGAGGCAATAAGACTTGCCGAAAAGAGAGCAAGGCAAAGCAGCTTTGTCATCGTGGATTGACTGGAGAGTGGAGAGTGGAGAATGGAGAGACTGAGTAGTTGAACAATTGAATCCCACAGCCACAGACATCCGGTCAACCAACTCTACGTGTCCAGGTGTTTATCAATTTTCGCTCGACGAAGATTTGCGGCATAAGTGCGACACTGTTTACTCGTAGTTTGTGGTAAACAAGTTTGGTGATACGGTACCGTATCGCTCAAGCCCTATAATACCAACAATGACCTTTTGTTCAAAGCGAACACGATTATCAACCAATAGCGTAGCGTGAAATATGCATGTCATTGCGTTAAAACGCTGATATCGAGACTCTAAAACTTAGCCTGCTTCACGCCACCAATTTCGAAGATGGGACGACAGTGCACCACGGGTATAAGCAGAAAGCCAAAACAGTACAAGTGCATATCGGTCGACTATACGCACAAGCTACAGATACTGCATTTTGTAGATGCTGACAATGGTACAGGCAAAGCTACCGCCAAATTATACCCGTTGACCAGTACCTCAGCTGAGCGAAAGAAAAAGCTTAGCAGATTTCATCCTGGGGGCGTCAACGCAAGCAAATTGAGCTGATGAATAGTCAGCGCAAGGGGCATCACAAAAATCTACGTAACATTGATGAAGCCATTGTTTTGCTTGCGATGTCGAAGAATACATCGTGCTGCGGCTTAACTCAATGAGGAGAGAAGGCTGTCCTGTTTCAGCGCAAATGCTCCAGTTCAAGGCGCTTGAGGTGGTATCAGAGCGGTTTTTCCGCGGACATATTCACCGCCTCAAATTCGTGGAAGAAGGGCTTCATGCGTCGGCATCGATTGTCTATTCGTGTTCGTACGCGCCAAAGACAGACCATGCCTGAAGATGCCGAAGTTGTGGCTGCAAATTTTCGAGCTGAAGTACGTGAAATGCTTGTGAAGTACATTTCCACGGTTCTTAATGCCGATCAAACAGGTGAGATTGATCAGTTACGCTTCCCATCGGGTCCATTTTTACGCTAATCGGTAGGATTTTAAAAATAATTCTTACCCACTGGATTACGTCATTATGTCGCACCTTGCCGTTCGTTTATGACTTGAGCGATACGGTACTGTACAGCATGCAGATTATGACATCCGTTTCCCCTTGTGGCAATAGCTGTAGAATGGGGTATATGTATTTCCTGATGCATGTAACACGACGTATTCACGAAGAGAAATGTAACTGGTATCAATTTAAATGTAATTGCCGTCGTACATGTAGACCTTGTGTGCATATCAAAGACTTTTACATGTATTAGGGGTTCTCTATATTTACCTGTAGGAAATACTGATCATAATTCATGTTTCAAAACACAGATATTAACACTGATGAATCATGGTAACTATTTATTTGAATACCATTATGGGTACCGTACGGTAAAGTAGAGGTAAGCCTGTCAAATCTCTGGTCGTTCCGGAATCCGGAATACAGCTGGATGTTGGGGACTTTTTGAATGTCAGGGCTAGGATTATATAGATCCAGCTCAAAGCGAACCTAGATCAACAATCAGCCCAGCACGACTCATGTTCGGACATTCAGCAATGCTGAATCAGCATCGCTAAGCGAAGCTTTCTCCTACAAGCGAATTCTTATTTTAGCCAATGACTCTGGTTTATTTTGACTGTATGGTCTTCACTAAAACACTACCTTACACTCAGATTGCTGTTGGGTACACGTAGTGATTTGTTTTCGGTGGTCTCTGTCAGAGAGAGACTCTCTGAAAGCTGGAGCAAAGTCACTTGTTGTCGAGTTCGCAAATGGTGCTCTTCTAGGAGATTTACGACAATTTAAAGATTATCCCGAGTCGGCGGACATCGAACAAATCACTGAGCTATTGGCCAAACTAGATGGAGTTGAAGGGACTACAGTAAATTGTGGTGACGAATACGCCACCAGCTCATACGACTATTTACGATCAAAATGCAATATATCGTAAGCTTGACGTATGCCTAGGTTTTAACAGCTAATTCTTAAGCTTGTGAGTTATCCTCTGTACATTGCACTTCGCTTAGTATAGTGGCGAAGCGGTAGGCTGCAAAATGACTCAATCTGTTTCGCCCCACAATTGAACATCATACTTTCTCGCTATTACAGTCACTATTCGGGAGATGCCGATTCCACAGGACACCTGCACGTAGAGGACTGGATGAACCAACTACATGTACCAGGTATTAGATGAACCAATGATACTGTGAATAGAGTCTGTCGTCCTGTACAAGTAAAATAACATATGTTGGGTTTAGGCTGGATGTGTTGAGTATGAAAGTCGTCCATCACTCCCGAAAATTTCCGAATGAGCCAGGTCCTGGGGTAGAGAAACACCATTTTAACCTGAATCTCACGTTCTTAACTATGTAATCAGCATCAGACAGTGAATTCTCTGGATATTTATTATCCAGAGTTTTAGGTGGTATCGCAGACCGTCTGGAAACTTGTATAAATACATAGATCAGTACATATCGTAATTTAACGATACTTCACTCTATTATAAAGAGTCACAAACGGTCGGGAAATAGAATACCTGTCCTCATTTTTATCACGAACAGGTGAATGTTGACCCATCCGGACACTAACGACCTTCGTACGACCTAACAATAAGTAACATTCGTGCAGCATTCACGTAACATCCAGTGGACCTGATGTGGCGAAGGAATGGCGATTGGCTCGATCCAGTGCACCAAAAACGTAACAAGCCATTTCAAGCTAGCGAATGGCTCTATTGTGACTGTTGTTGCAATTACGCTAGCTAAAAATGATGATATTGAAGTGCGTGTCGTTGATGGAATTGAAGAGCATCAACACTCTACCTCCTGATGTTGTGTTCAAGTTTAAGGATTACTCAGATTGCTCCTTTCACCCGGTGTCTGCCAACGATACGAGAGAGGAATCAGCGTGAAATTGCCAGATCGACAGTTCTCTGTATGCATACGTCAAGTGCCGTTGGTACTTGCATACTCTCACACTATGGAAAAATGGCGAGGTTTGACTGTTGACAGAATGGTACTTGCTCCACTTCGACATCCAACACGACGTTCAGCACAACGATCATCATTTTATGTTGCGGTGACGCGGGTCAAAACTTTACGTCAGCTTTATCTCATGACGCCCCTTACAAATCGGTATCTGGAGTACTTCATTCCAAGTCAAGACGCACTTCGAGAGAGCTTGAGACCGCTGGCACGAACAATCGTATTTCAATTGCTAAATTTCGAGTGCATGTTATATAAGGCTTCATCGAGGATGTTTTGCTAACAAATTTGTTCTGTAAAACAGGTCGATATAAATATCCAGAGCTTCTCCGGGCAACGCACGGCATTAGTCAGAGATTACTGCGCATCTACAGTAGAAAAGCACCACTGATCTCGACAACGATGAAGACGCGACTAAAACTAGACACTGGGAGATACTGTACACATCTCAATTGGAAGAAGTACTCAAGAGAATCTGGCGAGTACTAACGACAGTCTGCTACGCGAGCTTATGGGTCCAGCGAAACAGAGAAATCTTCGAGGAAGAATCAATGTCAGTGGAGCAAAGCTGCTATGACTTTCAAGATGCAGGAATAAGACAGTCGAGGGCAGTTGCCAAGAGAGAACAATGTTACCTGAAGCAGTAGAGAAGGGAGTGCTATTGGGCTAATGTCTCGAGAGGGTTTACAAAACAACCCGACCAACAGCAGAAGAAATCAGCTGTAGACATAAGGCTTGCACCTTTGGTATAATAGCGATGATCAAAACAAAATTAGGATGTTAATAAGGATGCCGTTGGCATAATCAAATAAAGTCTTCATCTGCTACATACTACTACGTTCTTAATTATGTACTACTAGTAAACGACCCATTTGATGTCAACAAGGCATTTTGATGTTTCGCGCTCGCTTCCTACCTAACTCTTCTATACAGTATATGCATTCTGCATTGTGTTAGCGTGTAAGTCGGTAGACTGGCAGCAGGTAGTAGACTTATTCTTATTACTGCTGCTTCCTGTTCGACGTACTCCTGTAGTGTCTACTTGGCAGTGTCGTAAAAACTAATATAAATACAATAATTGTCGTATTATATTGACGGAATAACTTATTATTGCAAAATCGAGATTACCGTAAATACGAAATTGTGTCCGTAATACGTTGTTTTATCTTATTCTTTTTACAATTAATAAAACAACAAGTTACTATGCATAATACGTATCATATTATGATACAGATCAAAGATAATAAACAGAGGTGAACTTGTTGCTGTTGCCAGCTCATTTCCGATTGGACTCAAGCCAGGACAACAGCCCTAGTGACAGTCATCAGCTTCTTGACGGGTGTGGGACTCGAACTCAGTGCATCAATCGGTAGGGTCGTTCCCAACCCATTACACCGTTCAAACCTACCATTTCTATTTATTGCAATGTTTATTATTGGAACTCGTGTTATTGCATTGTACAATAACTTATTATGCGTTATCTAAAAACCAGTACAATTTTTATTTTATTTTCCGAGAATGCTGCTTGCTCTACCATGCAAAATACAAACTGTGGTAAGAGGACAAGGTCCTACAATTGATTTCAGTACGCGTTTAGGTTTTGACCGTAGTACGCAGTTGCACGCACCAATAAATTGCACGATCAGCACAATTAACATTGTGTCACAGCCAGGTGCCGCAGTGAACGACATTGTGTCACGCTAATGAACAGCATGACCATCCACTATAGTTGCTATCCTACAGCTACTTGATATTTTTTCTACGATCCACCGTTTTCAAGTTGTTCCTCAGGGTTTACATCTTCATGTTCAACGCTGTGAAAGTCCTCGTCGATGGGGCCGTCCAAAGTTTCGTCCGGTGATTAAACAGTTCGTCGACAGACATCAGGTCCTTCACGTATAACACGACCTCTTGGGTACTGTCCACTACAGCTTCGTCGAGTTCCCATAGTCGCAGCTGAAATAATGTAGTATACCTTTGTGTCTCCAACAATTTTTAAAATAGACAATGACATGACATTCCAGCATTCCAAGTTTCACCTCAATGGTTTTATCAGCGGAGTGCTGACAGCATTTCGTTGCTTCCTTTTCCGGTATAACGAAGATTCAAGTTGCTTATGATGAGTTGCCCACTGAAAGGTACATGCTATAACACAGTAGTGACACTAGATCACGAAGTCTATTTTGGGGAATGGCGGAGCTACATTCCAAAGTGAGATTAATCGCAAGACTAGCAGTTATTTGGTGGCTCGCAATTGTAAGGAATTGCTGGTACCGATTAATGGTATACTCATTATAGACTCTCGACGCCATCAATACAAAGTGTATCAAGTCGCGAGTTGGAGAAGCGGAGTTGGGGCCAACTTTAAATAAAATATTCAAGCCATGATATATGATATTGGACCACTTTGGAGTTAACCAGCGTCGCACCAGGAGCTACCGGAGTTCAAGATCATATAAAACCATCGACAAGATCTGTACTAACTTAAAAAGTTAATACGTCGGATAATCAGTCCGGTAACAGAAGCTTGCGACCTCATTCAGATGAGATTAATTGTATATTAGCGTTCCTGGGAGACATTCGATGATCAATTAAATGCAGTGTTGGTCATTCGTTGCTGTCGTTCAAATTCTTTTCCGTCACTTCTTCCAGCTATACGCTAGAATGCAGTATTGGAGGGAACTGACTATCCCTTATGCGTGATTTCAAAATCTGTTGTCGTTAGTAAACGACACGGTTCCTACAAAGACACTGTGATCTTCGATATAACAGATCGACTTCAGCTGACCTTCAAGTGCGCTTCGGCTCTGACTTCAACGACATTCACTCTTCTTATTCTTGTCAGGCAGCAACAGCTCCAGCACCATGAGCTCTCCACCGTCTCCTTTATCTCCAGGCCTCCAGAAATCTCCACAGCAGCTTCAAGCAACATCAAGTCGCGCTGCAAGCAGTAGTGACGGCGATCACAACGCAGTAGAACTCAACGACGACGACCCAGAAGAACCATTACCAAGCGACGAAGACTCTAGGCGTAGCAATAAAAGACAGCGGATCCACTTCGGTGTGGAGCAGCTGCAGACAGTCTACCATCTGCCACTCAAGACGGTGAGAGCTATCGTGTTGGTCCGACGGAGATAGGGTCAAACGATGTCGTTCATTAACTCTTTACAAAAAAAGGTAGAGATAGTGACGGTCAGGACGTTGAGCTGTGTTTAGGCTGCAGAACGACTGGGTGTCTGTGAGGCAGCACTCAAGCGCATCTGTAGACGCAACCACATCCACAAGTGGCCATACAGACAGCTATCCTCAGTTCGTCGACGCATTGCAGAACTCAAGGACCGCCGTGCTGTCATGATGACTGGAAGTTCCGGTACGTATGACTTCGACCAAGAGGATACGCACTTTTCGGTCTTACAGTTCTTTCAATCACAGAACATTTTCGTTCTACATCGTCAGTAGAGTTCGACGACAGACTACGACGGCTCACAGAGGAACAAGACGAAATCATTCAGTCAGCCCATCAGCCTCGACATTCACGGGAGGTCGCTAATGCAACATCATCGCTCTTGCATAGCCGACCGGAGCAGGAGGAGTTGACTGTCCACCTTCGTGGCTTCCAGAGCAGCAATGCAAATTTACAGCCACTGGATCTCAGCCGATTCGACAGTGACTTCCCGCTGTTGTTTCTGGCCAATGTGTGCGAGTCCGTCCGAGCATATCACTAGCTTTGATCAAGTACACATGAAGCAGTTACAGATCAGCAAATTGCCACATAAGCATTGAGTACATGTACGTGCATATATGTGGTACTTCACAACTTTCTCGTGATGTACACATATTCTCGTTACAGTTGTTTTGCCATAGCCGAACCTTACAAAGCCGGTAAAATTAACAGATGTACTTTGACATTTCTAACATCCTCCCTTGCTCTTGGATTTCATTTTACATACATGTAGTTGACTCCATCTCGAAAAACTAACTAATTAGTTCTAACAATAAATGCCGTTGATGACACTTGAGTAAATTAGCGGGTTTTCTGCCCCGAGTCACTGGAATCATCAATTGTGACCTGGAATATGAGTGATAGGAGTTCATTCGCACAGAACTGCCCTTCATAACATTTCACGAGGTTAAGAACACCATTTAGATTACTTATAGACGAGGTGTACGTCTACATTATGATACTTTTACCTTTTGGACAGCGTCAATCGACAAGAAGCAAATATCCGGATGCATGCAGTATATTGCGTGATTGAATTTTGGTACCAATTGTATTCTGTCCTTTTCTACGGCGTCAGGGATGAGTTTTGTGAATAAGCAACGGCGTGATCCGACGAGCAACTCCTACCTGTTGGCTGCAATCATTAGGCGCGTAGGTATCACTTGATTTGACGTCGGCAGCTGTACGTGTATGTACATGCACGTTTTCACTTTGACACTATATATTCAACTGATGACGTGAAATCATACTTTGTGGATTTGCTCTTGCTCAACCCAGCATCAGTTGTCAGTCTTCAATTTTCCGCCATGGACACTTTCCTGATAAATTCCTGCCTTACCCCACCCAATAGTGCGCGCCTTAGCAGCGACGTTATTGGCAGTGTGATTCTACGCCCTGAATCATCAAACCCCAGATTCGGTAATTTGGAGCGCATCAACGAGAGGAATGTCAAACTTTCGGATCATTTCAAGGATCTACCTTGTTTCATACGTCCACTCAAGAAGTTCGACGACAAGCGAAAGAGATTACGCGATGTCGGCGACCACACATCCACCATAGAAATTTTGATTGGAGAGAAGAATCGCCAACGAGAGCTTCGTAGAAAAAGACAAGTGCGATACCGGAAGAAGAAGGATATGTTGGGGGATTCTCTCGAGCAGGAAACGAAGAAATTGCAACGCGAGATACTAGTGCTCCAGCAACGTCACCATGCTTTTTTGTCCGCCGTTCCAGAGAAGAAACAGGCTGGAATGTAGCAACACAGTATTTCCATCACTTTCGCTATGGATACCAACCGTCGATGAATGTTCTCACTGGATTAGCACCTCTTCACGTTCAGCTTGAGTTTCTGCGAGCAACAATGGCCTTGGACATCGTTCACGACACAGGTCATGGTGCTGAAGCCTTGCTGTTGCATTGGAAGAGATTTTCTCTCTGGTTTAAACACATCGAATGTCAGTTGATTAGTTTGGAGCACGAATCAGAGGACTTGCTCCTTGCTACTACTACAACAAGCTTCACTATCGTGGAGACTACATTGATCAACGTATTCCCTCATCTATGTGGGAACGAAAGGGAACCAAGGTCACCCCTCGCCAACAAGTTGCTGGGTCAACGGATCGTCATGAAAGGCTCTTTGCGTCTTGGCTGGGACAGCGCGTTCGGTCGTGTCACGAGAATTTTATCCGAGTCAGACATGATGGCTCCGATGTGTCTGTCTTGGGCAATGTCGATGATGTATCTGTCGCATTCGGCAAAGCACTTGTAGGTCCTGATTTTCGACTCAAACAGTGTTCGTAACTCTAATACAGTGCTTCATTTCCATTTCTACTAACACTTGTATGTTTATAAAAATAAATATTAATACAAAACGCAGTAATACACCATAAATACACAAATCAACTGTTCTGAGCTGGCACTAATCAGTCGACCAAAGTTTGTCTGGCTGTCACTAATCAATCGATCAGCATGGCAGTAAGTGCCCCTCTCGTTCTAGGCAACGTAGATGAGTACTAATCTCTGTCACTTTCAGGCAACGCACGACCCCAAGCGCGTGATCTACTTGGAGGATGATGCCACGTACGACAAGGCGCAATTCCTCGTGCCCCACCACTACCTGGACAGCATCGAGTCGGTGCTGATCCCCAAGGGCCTCATCGAAGACCGTGTCGAGAAGCTGGCGCAGGACATTCGCTACGCCTACGAGGGCGAGACTGTGCACTTGCTGTGTGTATTGAAGGGCGGTAGTGCCTTCTTTCACGCACTCGTGGAGAAGCTGCGGCTGTTCCACAAGTACAACAAGTGCAGCTACGTCCCCTTCACTTTTGACTTCATTAAAGTCAAGAGCTACGAAGGCACCAAGAGCACAGGCAACGTGCAAGTCTCGGGCGCAGATTTGGCCAAGTTTAAGGGCAAGAATCTACTTTGGTCGAGGACATCATCGACACGGGCAAGACCATGGCCAAGCTCGTGCCCATGCTCAAAGAGTACGAGCCCACGTCTGTGCGTGTGGCCAGTCTGCTGGAGAAACGCAACCCCGAGAGCTGCGGCTTCCAGGCAGACTTCGTGGGGTTTAACATCCCCGACAAGTTCGTGATCGGCTACTGCCTTGACTACAACGAGATCTTCCGTGATCTCGATCACATTTGCATCATCAACGAGGCAGGCATTGCCAAGTACGCTTCCAACTAGACATCTATCACAATGTGGAGCTGTTCGTCTATATATTTGTGTCATTCAGACGTCTTTAGACTGTCTACTTGCTCTGGAACTGCTCGGGTGTCATCGTTCGGATAGTCAGTCCGTGCATGCTCTTGATCTCCTCCTTGAGAATCTATTAATACACAGCAGCGTCAGCACCAACAACCCCATGACAACAGTTGCACTCGCACCTCGTTCACCATACGGTGCTGCTTGACGCGCGACTGCCCTGCGAACTGCGCAGACGCCACCTCGACGTCGAACATGGAGCCGCAACCGCCCGACACGTCCGTCACCTTGACATGCACCGCCTCCAGTTGCTTCTGCAACGCCACGTGCATCGCCTGCTCTGCTTCCGTGCCACCACCTTCTGCACTGGAGGAGAACTGCACCACGCGAAGCAGCGGACGCTTGACCGCCATCATCCGTCCACGCACAGAGCTCAGCATCTTGACTTGATCAAAGTATGAATGAGCTCACCACCGGATATGTACACCAATTTGATGTGAACCACCTAGATTTGTGTCATCCACATCATCTCCGTGCATTGTTGCATTGTCCAAGGCGACACGTAGCTGAACCATGTTCTTCTCCAGCGGCCCGCCGCGCACCTACGCGGTGGTCTCGCCGTGTGAGCGGATAGAAGATGTGGCTTTGGCCATGCACCCATCGCAGCGTGTGTTTGCGCGCGTGACGTCGACTGTGGAGCTGTGGAGCACGTCATTGCCAAGTGCAGGGCGTCGTCTATTGGCACGTTGTCGACGTGGCGGTCAATGGGTTGAACAGCTGGAGGACGATGAGGACACTGATGGACGTATGAGGGAGAGTGAGACACGCCGACTCTGGGCTGTGTGGGTCTCGGGGGACCGTCTTGCCGTCGTGGAGAAAGATTCGCAATCCGTCGAGTTTTACGCCTTTGAGGGGCTTCACATGTTGCTTGAACGCGCTGAGACACCTCATTTGCTTGCGGCGGAAGACCCTACAGTAGACGCAAATGCCATGCTAGACCAACCGTCGTTCACCGAACCCGAGCACGAGGAGACGGAAAGGGCAAAGGCAACTTCAACTGGACTTCAACTTGCCGCCAAGTTTGTTGAAGATTACCCACTCAACCAAGGCGCGTCTCAAAGTGATTACGAAGATGTGGCAGTCTCCATGACTGCAGTATCAGGTAGCAAGTATCTTTTTGTGGGTATGGCAAGTGGCATGATTAGTGTCGTGGAAGTTGCCGATGCATCTGATGCAATGGATGGAAAAGTTCGTGGTTTAGTAATGCCGACAACTCCACTAAGATCTGGAAAATTGATGTTCGAACGCACTTGGCAATGCCTGAAGATGCTGATCCTCCAAGTTGCTACGACGTCACGTGTGCCACAGCGGATTTACCATCCAAGATTACGTCATTATATCTCGTGGCAAGTTTTGAAGGTGGCAAGTGTTTCATCATGTTGCTGTCTCCGGCAAAAAAGAGTATCGACCAGTTGTTGTCGCTGGTGAATACAGAGAGAGACAATACGGCAACTTCAGGTACTGGACGCTGCACTACCACAAGTTTAGATGCAAGTGGGTCACTATTAGCACTTGGATGGTCTGATGGCGGAGTTTCACTCTTTCGGTTATCACTGAAAACTACGGACGAAAGTGGTAAAACCAAAAGTCCAACAACAGGGAGTAAAAATGCAAAAGCACAAACGGCGTTGACACTTGAACCAGTTCGAGAGTTGAGTCTCGTCGCATGGGGATACGCACCGGAAGATACGGGTTCAGTTACGACATTGGCGTGGTCGTATGACGGTCGAAGTGTCGTGGTGGGATACGAACTACGTGGTTTTTCACTTTTTTCAACAGATGGTTGCCGCTTGATGTCGAGTTGCCACAACATAATCAAGAGAGACCGAAAAAATTGATGAACACAATATGAAAGAAGTGTGTGCATTTGGTGTCCTCGCGTTATTATGGACAAAAGAAAGCAACTCGTTGATTGTGGTCCCCCGAGGTGAACAGTCGACGGAATTGGTACAGTTGCCGGAAGATGAAATTTTAAGGGAATTGAAGATGAAAATGATGTCGAGGTGACGGAAGTTGCACATTTGTTCGAAACTGTCGCGGCAAAAGTGCAAAAGGCGAAGATGGACTGTGTTTATCACTTTCTGGAGCACCTGGTCGTTGTGGTGCCTGGGTTCGTAGCGAAAAAAGTTTCACAAAACGAGCAGATGGTGGCATTGGTCCAGCAGAAGCTTGCGGTGACATTCAAGGTGGCGATTTGCTTGTGGCATCAATGAAAACCTCAAGGTGGTAAATTTGCCGTTTGAGCAGATTGTAAGTGCAATTAAGGAACTACCAGACAACGAAGAGGTGGTGTTAACATTCATGCGTCTGACATGGGAGGACGTATTCCCTTTGGCGGCTGAAGCGCTGTCGTCGTCTGAATTTATGGATGCACATGGCATCCACATGCTGGATGACGAAAACTTGTGCATTCGAGAGTATGCATTACGCATGCAAGCTTTGCATGGAGATTGCGACTTAGAAGAGCGTCCATCTCTTATGGAGTTCGAGCGTCGTGCAAAGTTTGATGGCTGGGAGGCAATTCAGGGCACCTCGTCTCGGTTGCAAAGCACAATATGTGAAACTGATGTTTGCCCTCTCCCATTATGGAATCCGAATCACTTTTTGAATGTGATTACTGAATATTGGAACGCAATTCTTGCGCAAAAAGTTTACATGGCAAAACAGAAAAAACTAAAGGAATTGCATGCTCACCGTCACTCGTGAAAATGCGTCAGCAGCCATCCATGGCCTTCGCTGAGTTCGATTTTGCAAAAACTGTGCCACACTCTGGGGGAGGTCGTCTCGATTGGCGTTACTAGAGAGTAAGAGTGTCCGTTTGGTAGCTGCACCTTCTCTTGACGATCCATGTGCAGTGACTTCATGTGTTAACTGGAGTGTACCAACCGAATTTGAGAAGTGCTGTCCACTTCGTCTCGTTGCTTTGAGTGCAAGTGGAAATCATGTGGCGGTGGCTGGACAAAGAGGTTTTTGCTTGCTCAATATTGTCACAGGAAAATGGCGAATGTTTGGCAATGTGATGATGAGCAGGACATGTTTGTGTATTCATTGCTGTGGATGGGTGAAGATGCAATTGTAGTGAACTTCACGCGATTTACCGAAAAACATCAGTCATTGCATTACAGGCATATCCGAGAAATCATTTGGATGAGGAATCCATTTTAGAGCAGCTCGTGTTTGCACGTGAAGGTGAAAATGCTGCACGTAGTCTGGGAGCGGCAGCGCTTGGTGGACGCTCAATTGAGATGATGCAGTGACTGTTTCTTTATTATGGATAGTGACACTGCGTTGAAAAATCTGTTTTGCGTTTCCAGGAGTGAACTATGGTGTTTCGACATTAGATGTGTGGTACCATCAAACAAAACGATCTCAGAATGGAAATTCAGCTTAAAAGACAAGTTAATTTGCCATCACGGTATAGTTGAGTCGCAGCCTGTGGGAACTTGCAAACGCAATTCTATCTTAGATCTTGCAGTGCTGCCGCGCTTTTTGCATGTTCAAGACGAGAACTACGAGAACAGCAGCAACGAAAATACCAAGCGGAACGCGAACACGAACACGATGAAGAATGATGGCTTTCAAGTTTTGTGAATATGCTCGTGGGTGGTGAAGTACCCGATCAGTACACACCAGAAGAAGTTCTGCCTCGGTTTGCGTTTCTCGACAGTGCTGGCGATGTGATCATTTGGGACCCAGAGAACCGTTCACAGCGAGTATTGTGTTTCTAACGTTAGTACAATGGCAAGATTATTTGTAACTCCACAGGCCTGCTCGTCGTGGCCAGCACCATGTCGCCTCATTTACGGACTATACGGCCCCGAGGCATGAAGGTGTGGCTTCCGCTACTGGATGGTGTGTACATGACCCATACAAAGCTTTCGAGCAAGACACCCGTCGGCTAGAAACATTTTTGTCGTGTCATGATCCCCTGCGTGCCAAGACGTACGAGATCGAATTCGGTACTGCACCAGCCACTGCTGAGCTGTATGAC